>JAUCBJ010003384.1:0-24970 GCA_032718475.1 Nemertoderma westbladi | reverse complement strand
TATTAGTTTCTTTGACGTAGGGCACTAAATACTGCACATAAACAGATATAAACACAAACAGATTAAGCAAACAGTAAATATAATTACAATGAGTGAAAAAAATATTTTTGGTTAATTTTATTAGTTGTGTTGAAAGAGCATCGAAAATGAAAAGGTTTGCACGTAATACCTTCTAGCCCAACTATTTTTTTCGCGCCACCTACCTCTATTTGAGTAAATTACATTCACACCCTCAAAAGTTATTGCAACTTTAGTCTCTGCAAGGCGAACTTCGAAACGGAACTCCATATCCAATATTGGATTTGTAGTTAAGCAGGTTCCCTAGTTACGAAATAAATATTCGAGAACAATAAATTATTTAACATTGAGTAAGCAGCATTTAGGCAGAATTTAGGAACAAACAAGTACCTATTTAAGAATAAAATTACGTATACATGGGAAAACTTATTTCTGAAATTAAAAAAGTAAAAGTAAAGTAAATTTTCTTCGGCCGCTAGGCCAGGGATTACGCACAAAGTCTGACGACTTATTTCCAGTGCGGTCCCCCCAGAACTTTACTCCCCAGAGGAAACTCTAGTACTCATTTAGCTACCACTTAAGGATGCAAGGCAGAGATGCGCCCTGGCTGGTCCCTTTAAAGCATTCGTGCCGAAACGAAAACTGCCCTGGCCCATGTGAGGATCGAACCCACGACCTACAGGAGATGTGAATTCAATTGCAACCACTACACCAAGGTGGAACCTTGGTGTATTATCACTACCATTTAGTAATGATGGGTCGAAAGTCCCCCCTAGCCCTTCACAAGGGAGGGTGGACGTACGGGACGGGGCCCAACGCCAACATATCGTGATAGTTTGTCACATTGGAAGGGGAGGGGGGGGGGGGGGGGGGGGTTGATGAAACGTATGGCTGTTAATGTTAAACGTGAATGAATTAATATCATAAAGTAGTATTGAGCAATACGCACAACCATAATAGATTAGATAGAGAATTGGGAATGTGAAGGCCCTTGTTTTCACGTGACTGCCATGCCATATTATGATGTAATGTATATCCGCCATCTCTGAACTTGGGAGAAACGCAATTGCGACAACTATGGAGAATCGGGAAGCCTGGAAGGATCTCATTTCCACTGTCCGAGTTCGCTCGACTTAGTAGTAGTAGTATATCCGCCATTGACGTACTGTTGTTATGTAAAAGGTAGACCTAATCACACCAGATACTAATTAAAATAATGTCTTAATAACTAAATTATATTCATTCATACAATAAGCAATGTAGCCAATTAAGGCTGTGATTGACAAATTAACCGCACAATTAATTAATTGACAAAACAAAAATCAAACTAGTAGAGATCATATCCAAACCTGTATAAATATAAATAAACGCAACGATATAACTAACACATGTACGTACACTATGTTAACTGTAGAGGGGGATACTGTCCCTCCTGCGAAAAGCAAAATATATTTATCAGTATTTTAATTAATGTAACTTAAAGAAATTGAGCCTTATTCGAAGAAATTCTACATGGGCATTTTGGACCTATACCGCCACTGCTTGGCTCTTTGGAAGTGTATTTCCGTAAAGCTCTATTGTATGGCTCTAGACCAACCCAAAGCAACATTAGTATGTGAACACAGAATTCCATTCCCCATTCATTTCAATGGTAGCCAACTTGTCTTTCTTGTATTGGGGGTAGACCACTGGTTAGCTTTCTGCTATTGTGTTATTCAAAGATAGCGGCAGGAATAAAGAGAAATACCGACCTCACTAATGGGCTGTTCCTTCAGGTCAGCTTAAGTTACAGTGTGAATGTTCAAGGGCGCCGCCAGTGGCCAGTCCACTCTGTCGTTATTGTGGCTTTATGAATGGAGTTCCTTTAGTAGTTTCAAACGCTTTCATTCTATCTGCGCGCAAGAAGATGGGAGTTGAGTTGGGGTTGCGGTTGAGTGTGGGTGGAGTGATTGACAGGTTGTTGGAAGTTGTCTGATTCTGTTTGAAACTGTCTGAATCTGTTTGAAACTGTCTGAATCTGTTTGAAGTTGTTGGACTGTTGGAGTTTGTCTGAAAGTGTTTGAAGCTGTTGGATCCGATCGGTTCAGATCGGATCCGATGGCACTCTGTTGGTGAGCTGGACTGTACAATTGCGCCAATAAAAGATAAGTTATTTTCGGTAAAAATAAACTTATCACTCGAGGTAAAGACCCCTAGATCCCTTCCTATAATAAATGTATAATAACAAACACCTCGAAAAATACAGCTTGCCAACACATTGTTACTATCAATAATCATATTGTTACATGATGTCCAATTTTTTTGCATTTTATAACAGGGTTTACGCTTAAGACAATCTCGCGCCTGATGATTTGTCCCGAGGCACGTGTAACAGTGACCATGTTTGTTAAGAAATTGTTTCCTGTCTGCCACCTGATGTACTACGTGACATGCGGAGGAATAATGTCTTTTATGGCATAGATTTTGTATTTTTATTCGCTAATTATATTCGTCCCAAATTTCATGCTATATATTCACGAATATAGTCGCGACTCTATTATTAAAGTCGCGACTTTATTATTAAAGTCGCGACTTTATTATTAAAGTCGCGACTTTATTATTTTAGTCGCGACTTTATTATTAAAGTATTATTAAAGTCGCGACTTTATTATTTTAGTCGCGACTTTATTATTAAAGTCAAGCCGGCACAGCATTCTTCAAAATGCAGCTGCAATGCAGCATGCCGATCCTAGTAGTAGATTAGTGGCGATTACCGACCCCACAAAGACACAGGATGTATTCTAGCACATATCTGGCAAGTCGCAATACTGTAGGTTGCAAATGTGAAAGTGAAACATTTCCTGAATACAGACTTGGCTGCTATAGTTATACACATGCAGACTCGTAGACGTTGACATAATAATAGGCTGTACATGTAGCAGTATAAAAGTCGGTAGGCCCTAAAGTGAAACATTTTCTGAATACAGACTCTGTTGCAACACATTCAGGCAAGCAGGCACACAAGCAAGGAATTCACTATTGTAGGCAATACCCATCAGGCATTTACTGTAGTTTTAGTATGATACCGGTAATCGATAAAGTGAAACTTTCTCTAACTCTGTACCATTCCCCTTTCGACATGCAGATATGCATTACTGCATTAGGTACCGGTAGTACGGTACCGTAGTGTTTCTCGTATAATCTGCCTGTTCGGTCTGACAGTAGGTACTGTAGATTTGTAGATAACGGTAGTTGGTAGTATAGTTTCATTTATCATAAGTTTGATTTCTAGAATAATGACCAGTAGGCAGTAGGCCTAAGTCTATAAAATAACATTTTATTTTTTTTAATTAGGCCTACTGGTATACTGTAAGCTGAGAGCTAGCTCGATAGGCCTATATATTTTTGTATAGTGTATCGTACTGTAATAATTTATATTATTGTTTTTTTTATTGGTTCGCAGCTCCACGAAAGGCCCACTCATGTTTACATTACCACGTACCGGTATTTCGGTGTTGTGTGTTACCGCGCATTTTCGATGTTGTGTTCTGTTCATGTTACCGCTCATTTTCGATGTTCTGTTCGTGCCACCACGTACTTTTGTTCCGATTCCTCGAATAATTACTTTTTTTCGTGATTTTTACACCCCTTTTGCAGCTGGCTACTAATGTGGTGGTTTGGGTCATTTTATGGTCATTGTTTGAAAGGGGCATTTAAGCTCTAGGGACGGCTTGCTTGAGCACGTGGATGACTTCTGGTACTTGGGATTATGGATACGAAATTGAGACCTTCCAATATGTAAGGGGAAGGCATGGGCGGCGTAAAATAGTTTGTACATGATTTGGAAGTCCAATAGAATAAAACGGAAACTTAAGGTTCGATTATTTATTATGGCTGTGGCTGTAGTAGTACCAGTATTCTTGTATGCTATACCGGGCATAATCCGGGGTCTTTTCCCCTAATTTGGAATCTTATCCAACGGAGCGTTGCAAATAACTTGAGTTTATAAAAGGACAGTATAATAATAATATATAATGATATATAACTTGCAACAGCTCGTGAATTTAATGGCTCCTTAGGGGAGACCATTAGTTTTAGTAACAAAGTAATATAACTGCACAACTTCTATCTATGAATAAAACCAATGAATGTTTAATATATATATGAAGTATTATGCTACCAATATTAGCCCAGTAAGAATACTTAATCCCCAATATCCAATAGGAAGTCGTTTCCTTGTCCCCAGCTTACATTAATGGTTGATGCAACAGTACTGCCTGGTAGAAGGGGATAATTGGTGTTTCAAAACAGCTGATGAGTAGGTAACAATACAGATTGGGTTTGGCATTTTCCTATAATAGGGGTTAGATGAATTGAATGTATTTCATGGAACCGAATACAGTCCCCTAATTTTTTTTGGTCAAGGACAAACAAAAAATTACCCAAATAAAAATAAGAACAACATGATAGAAATATACAAATTACGAAAAGCTTGAAAAATAATTGTGAAGGCACTTGAAGCGTACATAATATTTACTTACTGTCAAAATCGGATTCATTATAAACAAATATACTTGAAGCGTACATACGTTACAATATCACTCTGCTATAAAATCGTATACGTAAACAGGCTTGATATATAGAATTGTACATAAAATCAAATACTTCCAAAGCACTAATTAAATTTATGATCGCAATTAATATAAATTACCTCCTCCAACTTAGAATAAGAATTAAAAACACTTGCATTTGTTTCAAATGGTGAAACGTAATTAATCAATAACCAGAATAAGAATTAAAAACACTTGCATTTGTTTCAAATGGTGAAACGTAATTAATCAATAACCATTTGATTTAGACATACACCAGATGACTAGGTGTTACGAAAAAAGTACGTTATATTACATAAACTGCACCAGAAATTACCTAAAGCTAGGGAGTGTAATATTGGTTGTCGTCAATTGCAAATTTTCAACGCATAGTAATTTTTCTCAGAGAAACAAATAAGTGTTATGAATATATTATTTAATTAAATATTTAATTATTATATTCTTTACTTTATTGGAATGGAATGGAATGGGACGAACGTCTTCTTCGAGAATCAGTAGTTCCATTTACCTTTTTTGTTGAACTCCCAAATCCCTTACCCAGGACTAATGCTCCAATCCAAAGTAGGGTAGATGAGTATAAGTATTTTAATATAAGTATAAGATAAGTATTTAGTATAATTGGATTTAGTATAAATGGAACCAGAATTATTCCGAGGACTTCGTTAGAAGGCTAGAATCGCCTAATTTAACTGGTGACTGGAACTGTATTTTAGATTATGATCAATGATAGTATTGACACCATGGATGAGGATGATGGTGTAGACATTGGTTGTTAACAAGTTCAATGAAACAAATTTAGCTGCTGCGGATCCCTTCTTTCGATCCATCACCCAAATTAGTGGCGACATCACATATCCGTCTCAGACTCAACCTTGGTATGACATCGAATGCTTGGAGTGCAAATATGCCTTCAGGAGAGCAACACTTCGTGGATATCCAGTGGGTCGTCGGAATCAAGAGCAAACCTTGTAACTAAAAGGGCAGCTTTTGCCAGGGCCATTAGAGTGAAAAGTACAAATTTAAGAAAAGCCAGAGTTCCAGGTTGGAAAATCTCAAGGTAAGTGACATCAAGAAGTACTGGAAGTTATTAAAGTCATCTTCCAATGTTAAGCAAGCTAACAAGGTAGGGCCTAGTTAAGATAATTTCCTGCAACACTTTGCTGTATTGTCCGGTAATGGTGGGTCATTCGAAGACATGGGGGTTACTCCCGAAACAAACATTGACCTTGAAGATGCTAAAAGTATTTTTAAAACACAACTTAGTCAGCCTTTAACTGAAGATGAGGTTTTGGAAGCAATCAGGCGTCTGAAAACAGGTAAGGCGAGCGGCATGGTCCTAATTCTAAATGAATTTTTAATCTTTGGGCACTCTCAAGTTGTCCCCATCATTACAGGGATATTTAAGTTAATTCTCTTTTCTGGAAATTTCCCATCTGCCTGGTCTACAGGAATATTATCACCAGTCTACAAGAGTATCAGAGGATTAACAACAATAATTATAGGGGGATTACTCTTCTTAGTGTTGTCAGCAAGCTGTTCACTTCCATCTTAAATACCAGGCTTACCTGGTGGGCTGATGTGTTTGGAGTTATTGTACAGGCTCAGGGTGGTTTCAGGAAAGGATATAGTACTTGTGATAATATATTTATTATTAACTCGCTTATAACTATGTATTTTGTACAATAAGGGTGGAAGGCTTTATTGCGGTTTCGTCGATCTTAAAAAAGCCTTCGACTTAGTTGATCGGAAGGCACTTTGGCGCAAATTAATAGGTTTAGGTTTCAGCGGTTGTATTTTAAATATAATAAAGCGTATTTATGAGACATTTAGTTCTAGAGTTAGATGGGATGGTTCCATGTCACATACATTTGACTGCTTACTGGGTGTCCATACAAGGTGAGAGTCTCTCTCCCTTGCTTTTCTTGTTATTCATTAACGAACTTGAGAGCGAATTAGCAAGAACATCAGCAAATGAGATTAAAATTGGGTTCATACGTATTTTTCTTCTACTGTTCGCAGATGACATTGTAATGATCTCGGATAAGGTCAACGAACTCCAAACATATTTTGAGACCCTTGCTACCTCTGTGAATTCTGGGGCCTCGAGGTTAACCTGAAGAAGTCCCAAATTGTGGTCTTTCGGAAAGGTGGTAGAAATTGAATTTTAAGGGCAACGTTCTGGAGTTTGTAAGCAATTATATCTACCTAGGTGTAAACCTTTCTTCTTCAGGCTCCTTCTATGCAGTCCAGAGTGCGCTAGCTGATAAGGCTAGCAAAGCATATTTTTCACTATTGGGATTCTTCAACTATTTCCCGTTTCTGTCTATAAAAACAATGATATCTATTTACAACATTCTTATTAGGCCGATTCTAGAATATGGATGCCAGGTCTGGGGCTCCCATGCGTGTCAAGATTTCGAGAAATTGCACCCTAAATTCTTGAATAGAATATTGAATAATCGTTCTAACACTCCAAACTTCAAACGCTTCGGGCAAGTTGGTGTTTTCCCCTTGGATATCAGAAGATAATTGTCAATTATAAAGTTCTGGTTATAAATTATTAAGCTGCCTGATTTTAGGTTAGTGAAGCAAGCGTACATTTCCCTTAAGTCACTTAACGGTAAAACTTGTATCTCTCAAGTAAAGGAACTTTTAAATAGTACCGGTAATAGTTGGGCTTTTGATGGCTAGTTTGTTCCGGACGAGATCTACTTCTTAGCTAGATTAGATAAATAAAATAAAACACTAATTACAGTATTTATACCTGATACATCCTCAGTTAGCCTAATAAAAACATCGGAGCAACCAATATAATGTACATGTACAGTACAAGCCTCCAATGAAAGTTTGTGAAATGTTCCCTAAGTCTACCCAACAGCCGTTGGTACCCGGCTGGCAGCCACCCTGGTTTAGTTTTCTGGTTTTGTTAGTTTAATCGACAGCTGTTGTAAACGTTGATGACAGTATTATAACGATGACAATTAGGCCCCTATAGAAACATACGATATATTAATGATGTACTGCTTGACATTACACTAACTGACTAAATAGAGATAGAACTGTAATAATATAATAACAATGTAGTACGTAACTCAAATTAACAATAAGTAGTGAAATGTTGTTCAGCTGAAAAAGTGTAGCTGTGGGTATTTAATTTCGCGTTTCATAATGTTGATAATATGCTAATATTTCGAATATCGAACATCGAATCGTTCCCAACTTTTTTATTCAACAACTAGATACTAATTGATAAATAGTCGCGTTAAAAATTGTTGCGTACCTGCTTGAGTTTTTGAGATATTGGATGTTTATACACACATACACACACACATCGTGTTTTTGAACGGCTCAACTCTTGACAAGAACTACCCAGTCTAAAGACAGGTTCGTTATTAATATCAAGGAAATGGGGAAGGTTAAGTCCAAGGACGGAAGCTTGGAGAACTACAGACTGATTACCGACCCCACAAAGAGACATGTTGTGTTCTAGTAAATATCTGAAAGATTTCAGTTTAAACGGATTAAATGCAAAGAAGTTGGATGACATTTATTGCTTAAAAATGTAGCCCTCTAGCGGTATACTATTTAACTGATGTTGAATGAGAGTCTCACAAAAATCTCATCTATTGGACGTATTAGATGACTACAAATTGTCAAACCGACAGCTCTAAACCCGAACAACCCCGAAAACAACTCTGCAAAAATTGACCCACTCCTCTAACAGTGTCTCAATTTATAAAATTTATTATATTTAAAACAATAATTTGTTTTAATATAAACGTTGCGAATATGTTGCATTGTTAATAAATTAATTGCATAATTGATTATAGGCCTACTCTATTGATAATTTATTTATATTTATATTTATATGTTATGATATTTATATTTTTTTATTTATTTTTTAACTGCCGCATCGATGGGGACAGCAGCTCTCGTGGCGACCTCCTATGCGATGGACTTGCAGGTCTAGGTCTAGCGTGTATAACAGACCCAGATAAACCAACCTACATTTGTTGGAATGGCCACAGCGTCATTGGCCTTACGTTTATTGACCCAATTTTAATAGATCGTACAGATTTGTCAGTATTAACAACCATAAACTGCAAACACCAATGGGTTTCAACCCGCATCGCGTTTTCATCTGCCTCGCCTCCACGGAACGAACGCACGCAACGAATCAATGATATTAATACTGATATTTTAGAAGGCAAACTGTCAATGAAAATCGACGAATATCATAATCTAACTGAACAGGATATCGACGGTGCCTGTAACTACATTACTGATGCATTGAAAGGCGCAGCAGTCTCTCGTCAGAAGAAAATCTCGAAACCATGGTTTACAAAAGATTGTTACGAGCTCCAGCGTACCGTAAAGGCCAGTCACCAACGCGTTCGTTTGCATCCGAATGACTCTAACCGAGAGAAATACTGCCAACTGAAACGTACTTATATATCGCTACTTAGATCTAAGAAGAGTTCGTTCGAGGCTCAGAAAGAACATAACCTGATTGACCAATGCGAAGCCGACCAGGCGGTATTCTGGAATATAACTAAGGCAAAACGCCAACACTCTGCATCGCAACAGGTAGCGTCAGAGGACTGGTCGTCTCACTTCAGCACTCTAGTTACTCGGGATGTCGACACCAAACTCCCAGACTTACCGGAACAAACAGTCCCTTTCCTAGACAACCCGATAGATGCAGATGAGGTTACTTCCGCAGTACACTCGCAGAAGAATCACAAAGCAACGGGTCCTGATGGGGTATCCAATGAATCAATTAAACTCGGTTTCAGTTCCCTTCTTCCATTTCTCCTCACTCTGTTCTCAATGTGTTTGTCGGCGGCAACCTGCCCAGCTCTTTGGTTAAACTCATACCTTCTCCCCCTTTATAAAGGAAAGGGCCCTAAAGTCTCCCCGAATTCGTATCGGGGCATCGCTCTACTTTCATGCCTATGTTCGCGGTATTTCAACTTTCCATAACGCGAGTTGAATATTTTTTGTATTAATTTAAAATGATTATTCCGATATTACTACTGGGTGCGGGACCATGGGTTTTGGGCACATTCTATAAACTGGGGGCGATTTATGGGCGAACTTTGGGGCGACTTACAGGGTACGGGACTAATTTCATGTTTATAAGGGCCAGGGGGGGATGGAAAATTCAAGCAGTATTCAGGTTAGCCTGATTACTATTAGGCCCTGGCCAACTTCCTGCTGCCTGTAGAGGTGGATTTGGTAACGCGCCAGGCCTAAAGGACAAGGACTGCCCTTAGCGGTCCCTGGCCAACAGCAGTTATTACGAGACTGAAAAGAACTCGGAACGCTGACTGCTTGTGTCAGGGATTTGCGACGGGAAACGACACGACAGACCCCTAGCCAAGCCGTACTGGTTCTCGATGATCGTTCCCTTCGGGGTTCGTGAGGGGTGGGACGGACACGCGAAAGGGTCTACCGACTTACGGAGGAAGGGTTTGACGAGGACTGCCCTTAGCGGTCTCTGGTCAACAGCAGTTATTACGAGACTGAAAAGAACTCGGAATCCCGGTACCGGAATTAGAAAAGTCATTTATACCGACAGCGGCGAAACTTCCGAAACCGGAGATCCCGCCTACCAAACAGTCTACGTTATCGGCACAAGCACCGGTGTTCCATCCCCCACCGGCTACGCTAAAGAATGAGGAACCTTATATCCCAGCCACTTCTACGGTCACAAGTGTACCCAAGTACGAGCCTGAAAGGGACTCGGAACGGGACGCCACTCCCCGATCCAACAACCCATTTACATCCACACCACAAACCCGTAGTCGCGTCATCATTAAAACTCCACCAACCATTGATCCATCGAGTATGGGAGAGAGTGCCAATAACTATAACCCTCCGAACCACTCCAGTTCGGACAACATCGGCATTATCCGGGCATTGGAAAACCGCCTCTCCATGCCCAAGATGGAGATCCGCACCTTCGAAGGAGATCCCGTCGATTACCTCAGATTCAAGAAACGGTTCTTTGCGCAGATTGGATCAACGGACATAGCCGACGCACAGAAACTAGTATATTTATCGCAATACCTGGGTGACAAACCACGCCGAATCATCGCTTGTTTTGAGGGAGGTTCTCATGAAGCATATTATGATGCATGGAAAACTCTAGACAAAAGATACGGAAATACCGGGACTATAATTAATAAAACTCTAGAGAAACTGATACAAGATGCGGGATCACTAGGGGACCCACAGAACCTCCAGGAATTCTCAGATTCCATGAAGGATGCCTACTACACTCTGAAACCCTTAAATAAGGAGGACCAGGTGAACAACATTCTAAACCTCCGACAGATCGCCCGGAAGTTCCCCGGATGGCTGCAAAGTAAGTGGGCCTATAAATGCGTAGATCTCCGGCGCAGACATCCAGATCAAGATCCCAGCTTCCTCGAAATGTCGGCATTCCTGGACGATATCTCCGAAGCCATGAATGACTCGATGTTCTCGAAACAGAGTCTCGCCAAGTTGGACGCAATGGAGAGCAATTACCAGAGCAGGGCACCCACTCCAAACCCAAGATTCCGCCCTACTCCTGTGAGTGCGATGGCCGTCAGTATGGCTGAGGACTCGGATGACGAGGATTACGAGGAACCGACCTTAGCAGAAGAATGGGCATGCTACCTAGCGAATTGGGCACCTGAAAGGGAAGGCACCACAGCCTCCCCTATATGTCTCTTCTGCGGAGAGAAACATAAGTTAGAATTCTGCGGAAAGTTCCAGTTTGCTGAACTCGTCCCACGCTTCGAGGCGATTATGAAACACCGATGATGCTTCCGGTGTCTTGGAACAGGTCACTACGTTCGGGATTGCCACCAAAGGTCGTGTTGTGCGGTTTGTAACGACCTACGTCATCACACGCTCCTCCACATCCCCGCGAACTTCGACTTCACTACCCTCCCCTTTCGGATCGAAGCCAAGCGAAGAGGAGAAACGAACCACGTTTCTAAAGGAACCCGGACAACCCAACGGAGAGAAACCAACCCGTTCAAAACCTCCACTAACGCATCACAAGTAACATATATTTCGGCCACGATTAATCTTATAAATCGCCGCTACATTGTTCTTCGCAAAGGTAATCCCAGTAAGGATTCAAGGAGTCGGCAAATCCTTGACGACGCTCGCGTTCCTTATTAACGGGTCCGATGGAACCATCATCGACCAGGATTTCCTCGAGCAACTCGGCCTAGAATATGAACCTTGTAAACGGCCCATACAAACCATCACCGATAACAGAGAGGTAGAGTCCGGGGAGGTGCAACTCCAGATGGAAGGAGTGATGAAGGGCTACGAAACGGTTAAGTTAACCATCAAGAACGCCTTGGTACACACAGACCTCCGAGTGCGGTTCCGACAATCAACCGAGTACGCCCCCCTCATACAATTGGACCGAGACGATGTAGATCTGAGGTGTCCGCAGTTGGACATAAACCGCATCACCCTACTGATCGGACTTGATACACCGGAACTACACATCCCCACCGGAGATATCGCCCGATCTATAAAACAGGACGACGGATTTTATGCTGAACGAACAATAATGGGATGGACACTCTGCGGCATCAAGGAAAAGACTACCGACACCTATACATGCCTTCCTAAATGTCAGATTAAAGAGAATGCAACATCCGTGGGTTATTGCTCAGCTACGGACCTTGACGAGGATTTGTTTCTGGAGACCGAGAAAACCCAACAAGAGATGACGAAATATTTTAATCTAGAGACCCAGGAGTTCGCTGAAAAGGATGAAAACCCGTCCGAAGAGGATCAATATTGTATGGACGTCCTTGACCAGGCCAAGTTCAAAGACGGACATTGGTGCTCGCCCATGCTTTGGTGGCTAGTAATGTTGTTGATGATAATAATGACGTGGATAACATTGACACCATTAATGGGAGAGTATGGACTAATCTGCCGTAATACCCGGATGGCGAACGCCTCGGTTGAGTCCCTCACACCCAACCACCTACTGGGGAGACCTAAAACTCAAGTTCTCCCGGAGACAATGTTTCCGGATCCCAACGATATTGCGAGACATACAAACTGGAAAAAGGCCCAAGCGTTGGCAGCACATTGGTGGAGAATCTGGGCCCAGGAGTACCTCATAACCCTCCAGACCAGGAGGAAATGGAACAACACCTACCGGAACGTCGCAGTTGGCGACATGGTACTAGTAAAAGAAGATCTCAAAGACCGCGTTCACTGGCCTGTGGCGCGGGTCGTGACCATACACCCAAGCAAAGACGGACTTGCGAGGACTGTGACGATACGAACGGCGTCGGGCCACTACCAACGCCCTATCCAGAGGCTGTGCCTTCTTGAAGGCAATGACAGTGGTGATTCTACGAGAGGTGATAAGTTCCCTACTACGGATCCTGCTGCAGACATTGGTGACAATTACAAATGCGTTTAAACCCTTCTCATCATGTTGACAAACTCTTTAAACTGTGATTTATCGACAATGATAATGGACCCCCCTTAAACCAACTGTAACCACGCAATGGTATTTGTGTTTCCTCGTGTGTTATGTGGAGTCCAGCGTCACCCTGCAGATGTCTCGACTGACGCAGGGTCGTTTATGTATTGTTTACCCTGATTTTGGTCATCGGGACCAACAATATTGGATTATTGGAAATGGAAAAGATTTGAAGTGGAATTCATTGTATTCATCGCAGTATGTTATGTTGTCCGTTGCGTGCGCAGTTCGGGGCGTAGGCGGTGTAACTAGTCCAGCTGTAGATCCCGGATTGCCGCGCAACACCCCCTCTATCCCGTTATTCTGGTGGGTCCATGGTGCATCCACATGACTTCGACGATAGAGGGTTTTATGTTCTCAGTCGCGTTATTCTGGTGGGACCGTTGCGTGGATTTTGGGGCGTAGGCGGTGTAACTAGTCCAGCTGTAGATCCCAGAATGTTGCGTAACCCCATCCCACATGACTTCGTCGACTGAGCTTTATGTTGTTGGAAGTGTTATTCTGGTGGGTCCATGGTGCATCCACGTGACTTCACTTCCAGCGTCTTCATTGTCCGTTACGTGCGCAGTTTGGGGCGTAGGCGGTGTAACTAGCCCAGCTGTAGATCCCAGATTGCCGCGTAACACCCCTTCCACAACAAAGATTAACCAAAGAAGATGATTGAATGTAGTTGGAAATGATGAAAAGGATCAGACAACTCTACTATAAACCTGAATGGTGACGCGTATGATGATGAAAATGTAATGATGCGTACCCTGGTGCTGCGCTTATAACAAATGATGATAGCCGGGGGGCTATAACCCCAATGATGATGTGGAAATAAACAAAATGTGAAATAAATGGTGGAAATAAATGTGTTGAAATATGTGGAAATAAATGAAATGTGATGAAATAATAATGAGAAATGAAAAAAGACAAAAAAAAGGTATAAAAAGTCTAAAGAAAAGAATTGGAAAAAAGAAAGGACATAAAAAGTCATAAAACTGGTTGATATTAATGTATAGCTACAGTAACTGTAAATGCTGAATGTATTAGCAATAAGATGATAGATGCCTATATAGCAATGTTATTTAATAAACTGAACTGAATTATTCTGCAATCACTATAGTTTCAGACTTTCTGGACTTATAATTAACTGATCTAATTTGTAACGGATATAATCGTAAATATGGACCCAAATCGCCAAATTATCGGCGAATTACGTAACACGATAGATCTACTGGAATATTCGCAACCTGGATCCCCTGACTTTGATACAAATTGGAGCACCCTGCTAAATGAGAACGTGCGAGTCGTTAAATTCACCGGGCGAGAGGGACCGGATTCCAAGAATCTACGAGCCCTCCGGTTAGCCGATGCTAGTACGAGACTGAAAAGAACTCGGAACGCAAAGGCAACCGGAGGGGACGATTCGTCGTTTTGGGAAACGTTCCGGCAAAGCGTCTACAGATCCCGATGTTTGATCTACGACAACGAGGGAAACGCGACGCCCACCTCGAAAGCGATTACGTTGGCGAGATGTCAAAGTTTCGTCGACGACAATAGTACGTACCTCGCCCACTGGGGAAACCTGTCGGAGTGTACGGCGACGCTTCGAGAGGAACGTATATCGACCATCCAAAGTCGCGACGACTACCAAGAAAAGTACGGGGCGAAAGAATACGGTCGATCCTTGGTCGTCGTCCTCGGAACACTGGACGGTTTGGTATTGGTGTGTCGAATATTTCCGACGCCCAGACAGGAAGTGCAGGCAGCCGGAGCGATCTGGTTGCTACCTCCGGAAATCCAAAAGATCCTCTTCGACTTCGACGTCATTAAAATCGGGTCGGATATAAAGGCGGACGTCCGGAACGACTACGCGAACGCTCCCTCAGGAAGAAACTGACGGGACGACCTCAACGCCCTTAGCCATTGCGTCGACACTCAAACGCTACTAGCCTGGTTACGATTCGCCGAGTTCATGCGAGGATTCCGGGAGGTAAGACCGACGAAATCCGGGATCGGCTACCTCGCCGTGCTAAACGGCGGCATCGACTTCAAACCCCAGAAATTCCGGGACTATAATAAAATATATGGTGGATACCCGGGATTAGAAATAAAGAGCGAGCGAGAGGGTCGATGGAAGGATGTTGATCGGAAGTGCACGATACACCAAAGGTGGGAGAACCCCGATCGACGGAACTACGTTTACGTCATTATGGAGTACTACACCGTCGCTAAGTTTATCTGTAAAACTCTCGATAACCTTATTACGGCGGTTCCTCTTTCCTTCGTCGACTACGACTGGAATGAGGTCATAAACCACGCGTTCAAAGCAGTCGAGAACATCACACCGGGAGAGACCAAAACGCTCGCCGTTATCGATTCCTGGGACGAGAGCGGACCTTACGACATCCCCACGATTACCGATCTTCTCGGTGCGGAGGAGCCTCTGATCTCTTCAGAAGGGGAAGAAATATGGCTAAATGAGGGCGTTCTTCTCTCCACCCCGAAGCGACAACTCGAGCCGGAGGCCGCTTAACAACCGGCCGCCAAACGGGTTGCCTCCACCGAACCTACGACGGAAGCGGGCGTTTCCTCACCACTCGGCTTCGGTTGCCCTGCGAGGGAGTTGGTTACTACCTTCGCGTTAAACGACTTCGGCGATACGTGCCAAAGGTTATCCCCATATCCTTTCCCGGGTGGCGAAGACTGGTCATCGGAGATTCCGAGTACCAGCAATCAACGGACCCGCTCAGCGATATTGGTTGAGAAGGGCCCCAGCACTGCGCCGACTCCCGACGATCTCCTCGGAATCCCTCCGTCGAAAACCCCGGCACCTCTTCACCGACCAGCGGTGGCTACTACACCCTCCGTCCCTCAGGATCCTATGCGACTAACCCGTTGGTACGCCGAGCAAACCGAATGGATCCACCGCCAGAAACGGTCGTCCGAGTTGAGGCCGACGGGACACAAAGAAGGTTATCGGAGCGAAGAAATACTACGCCAAAGCCCAGCCTTCCGCGGGCTACCGACCACCGCGAATATCCAGAAGAGCGACCGACGACTCGAGTATCACGTCGGCGTCCCGATTCCGATATTTCCCGGTCGAGAGATGCAGTTGGAGGTGTGCGGCGACTGTGGTTCGGAGCAGTGCCCACGCGGTAGAAGGAATCAGGTTACCGATTCATGCCTCCAGCTCCTCGGGATACTCTATTGCCCATACTGCGCGACATCGGGCCACGACGTTTCCGTCTGTCCGATCCTATATAACCTCTGCACCACGTGCGGTTTCCGTGGACATTCCTCTAGCCCCCGCTGCTATATCAAATGTCCTACCAAAGACGTTACCGCTATGGGAAATATGGTCATGTTTGAAACATACGCAAACAGCCACATAAAGACCAAGGTTCGGAGAAACGCTCGGAATATCGCGCAGGAGATGGCGTGCGGGTACTTCTCCTTCCCGGAACGCCTCCACACGTCGGCCACGTTGCCTTTCCATTATGTGGATTTGTTGCTGAGCGCTGGATTATTCGGCCCATTCGAAGTCATTAGACGCTTATACTCGTATAAAGAGGAGTTCGGCAATGGAGAGTGGTTCCTCGAGGCTCGCAACTCCGAGTTGGAACGACGAACCGATATGCTCCCGATGCCATCGAAAGGAAGAGCCGCCAGGAGACAAGCCGAAGCGTTGCTTACGATGGATGTTGACGCTCCTCTACCAGCTATTGCGATCGACGAGAGCCGACGGGCGAAGAGGCGAAAGGCGTATCAGAGAAAGAAATAGTGGATCGGGATATTCCAGGAACATTTATCGAACATTTATTTTTATACATATATATAAACTCTAGGCCAAATTAATTAAAACTATGCAATATTAAATTTGGGTTTTTTATATTGGGAATGACCTACGCAAACTCAATCTACCGACAGACTTCACGAAGGTCATTGGGGGGGACTGTTCGCGGTATTTCAACTTTCCATAACGCGAGTTGAATATTTTTTGTATTAATTTAAAATGATTATTCCGATATTACTACTGGGTGCGGGACCATGGGTTTTGGGCACATTCTATAAACTGGGGGCGATTTATGGGCGAACTTTGGGGCGACTTACAGGGTACGGGACTAATTTCATGTTTATAAGGGCCAGGGGGGGATGGAAAATTCAAGCAGTATTCAGGTTAGCCTGATTACTATTAGGTCCTGGCCAACTTCCTGCTGCCTGTAGAGGTGGATTTGGTAACGCGCCAGGCCTAAAGGACAAGGACTGCCCTTAGCGGTCCCTGGCCAACAGCAGTTATTACGAGACTGAAAAGAACTCGGAACGCTGACTGCTTGTGTCAGGGATTTGCGACGGGAAACGACACGACAGACCCCTAGCCAAGCCGTACTGGTTCTCGATGATCGTTCCCTTCGGGGTTCGTGAGGGGTGGGACGGACACGCGAAAGGGTCTACCGACTTACGGAGGAAGGGTTTGACGAGGACTGCCCTTAGCGGTCTCTGGTCAACAGCAGTTATTACGAGACTGAAAAGAACTCGGAACGCTGACTGCTTGTACCAGGGATTTGTGACGGGACCGACGACAGACCCCTTAGCCAAGCCGTACTGGTTCTCGATGATCGTTCCCTTCGGGGTTCGTGAGGGGTGGGACGGACACGCGACGGGGTCGAAAGACAAAGGACTAGACTCTACTGGCCTACCGACTGTTCGGAGCAGTTTCTCGGCTGCCAAAGCGACTACGAGCCTGAAAGGGACTCGGAAAGCCTAGGTGGTTGGGTTTCTGCGATGAACCGATGGACCCCTAGCCAAGCCGTACTGGTTCTCGATGATCGAACCCTTCGGGGTTTGTGAGGGGTGGGACGGACACGCGAACGGGTCCACCGACACGACAGACTCCTAGCCAAGCCGTACTGGTTCTCGATGACCGATCCCTTCGGGGTTCGAGAGGGGTGGTACGGATACGCGACAGAGTCTACCGACTGGACCGACCCTTAGCCAAGCCGTGCTGGTTCTCGATGATCGTTCCCTTCGGGGTTCGGGAGGGGTGGAACGGACACGCGACAGGGTCGACCGACACCGACACTACGGCATCAAGACTAGGACCGAGGGAAAATCTGGGGAACTTTAGTTAGGCTAAAATCTGAGCGAACAGTGGGTAATTAAATAATATACTGTAGGGATTTATATTGTCGTGTATAATTATTGTGAATATTTGGTGTATATTGATTTGGGGAAGCCCAAAATTATTCTCAATCAGGTTCAACAGAGTTCAGTTACATTAAAGAGTATATCCAACTAATGCAGCTTTTTCTCAACCGCAACCTGCATCTCAGAAATCATTCCTTCTCCACAATCAATATCCGGTGACTGGCCAGGGCTCGGTGGTCTGTAAAGTCACGTCTCCAGCATCGGCGTTTTTCCCCCCTGGTGTTGGGATAACGGCAACAGCCTATTAAAGACCTACACGACTATCTTCTATAATCGGTTATACTACTGGTCCGAATCCACCGGGATTCTCCCATGCTGCCAGTACGGTTTCTGCAAGGGGCGTTCTACGATCCAAGCGGCTACGAAGCTGATTACAGTAATCCGACATACCTTGAGTAACGCTGGAGGACATGTGTACTGCGTGTTTGTCGACTTTTCGAAAGCGTTCGACTCAGTTAACCGTAGAAAGCTATGCTTCAAACTGTCCATGTTGGGCATCAGTCGGACGTTCATCGCTGCCCTCTGGGCACTAATATCGACCAACTTCGTATACATCTGCCTTGGTGTTTATGTCATGGACCCCATAACACAGACAATTTGAGTTGTACAAGGAGATAAACTGTCGCCTCTCCTATTTAGCCTATTTCTGTACGACCTCCCAGTTGTAATACTCTCAGTTGGATGTCACATGTTCATGTGTGCTGATGATGTAGCCATTACCGGAACACCAATCGTGGAAGTACAAGCTGGACTCGACAAGTTTTCCGACTATTGCAAAGAATACGATCTGATCGTTAACAAGTCCAAAACGAAGGCTATTAAATTCCGGCGTGGTGGTCGGCTTTGTAAGACGGACGTCCTCATATACCAAGGATCACCTCTCGAGTTCGTCAACACCTTCGAGTATCTCGGCATTGTAGTAACTACTACCGCTTGTGCGTCAGGCCACTATAATCATCTCCACAAGCGAGGGGTTTCCTTCTGCATGAGACTGGCCTGACGGGTCAGTTTCAATGAAATATCGATGGCAACAGCAGGTCGATTGTGGTCATTGTGGTCGAACAGGTCATCCTTCAGTCTACCACATACGGTTGCTCCGTCTACGGCGTTGCCACGGCCGACGCACCCAGTTTACCACACGTGGAGCTAGTTCGCGCATTCTTCTGGAAACTGTGGTGCGGGGTGAGCAAATATGCATCATCCACCGCGATTCTACAATCGGTTGACATCCCGCTTGACATAACCAACATCATTTCTCTCAGGAAGCTAACAGGTCTAAGACGTCGAGATGCGGCACAGTACATATCAAATGGATCGCACCATAAACTGTGCAGAACCAAACGCTGCTGGAAACCGACACCTTCGTGCGTCTGCGCCTTCTGTGACGCATCGGCGTCCGAAAAATTCCACGCTGCCACGTGTCCGGAGGTAGCAGAAACGTCCACATTTAAAACCGCCTTAGCAATGTATGTACCTAAACAGCCCACTTCATTTATTTTATTATCATGGTCAACAACTCATATGTACTTCATACTTTTAAACTTAATATCCCAACCCTAACCCTAACAACATATGTACTTCATATTTTTTTAACTTAATATCCCAACCCTACCAATTAGTTATTTCTTTTTTAGCCCCTCATAATTTCATATTTTAATTCAATTATTTTCAATCAATTTCTCTACTAACTACAGTATTTATTAATCAATTACATTATATTTAATTTACTAAATTAACCTGTCGGTTGAAGTCAATGTCTGTCTGTATTATTATTTTACACCATATGTTGGTAATAAAGTCAATGTTTTATTATATTTATTTTAACTATATTTTTTTTTATTTCACTATATTTCACAATCGTACGGAGCACTTTTCATAAAAAAGGCTCTCACGGTACAGATATGAATAAAATTTGTAAAAGCTTTTGCGTCATTAACCGGTTATTTTCCCTTAAAGTACTCTGTAGTTGGTTTGCCAGGCATAAAAAGGCCGTGTCCTTGCTGTACTGGTGTTTTAGAGGACATAAAAGTCATTTCTTCTGTATTTGCACTGTATTTGTACTTTAGAGGACATAATCTGTAAAAGCCTTTGCTGAATTGCCCCGTTATTTTTATTATCTTTTACATTAAAATACTCTGTAGTTGATTTAATAAGTGTAAGAGACCGTATTATTGCTGTATCGGTGTTTTTAGAGGATCTAAGACCTATTTCCTCCGTATGTGTACTGTGAAAGGCATATTTTATGATTCTATGGCAATTCGTGACGCAAAGGGGTGATAGCTACTCTTGAACAGTAGTTACTATGACTACGGTTAACAGCTGACATTCATACGTGTTGATTTCCTTTGTTCTACGGCGTCTCTCAGTTCAGTCAGCCAATGAGAGCGTTTTTGTGGCTCCTTGTACAGAAAATTTCCGAGAAATGACGCAATGCCTATGTGCAGTGTTTACATTCAGTCCTAAGCCAAAGAAAGAACGGCTTGGAAGTATTTTGTGCTTTACTCTTTACTGTTTTTTAGTTTTACACTAGTAGGTTTAATTATAAAGGGCATATATCCTTTAACCTACATAACGACTACTGATGACTGATCATACATACTGACTGCTGAAACATTGTAAACTCATAACTATCAGTGTTTTCATTGTTGTTTTATACTGCTATTTACTGTCAGTTCTTCATAACATGGTTGATGAATTATTATATTTGGAATAACGATAAATAACCCCGAAACCCAATATTCTTGATATACCGAAGGTAAGAGAGAAGGGTTACAGATAAACGATTGTGACTTATGTTAAAGTGGTTTGAAGTGAATCTAATGTTATTTGATAGACCCTACATGATTCAGTCTGTGTTCCTTTTATATGTAACTAAAATCAGTGAAGATTGGCAGATTAGTGTGCAGTATTGTGCAGCATTGTGTATGAGTGAGTCTGTTAAAGAAGCATTCCTAAAGAATGCGCCATATATGTGAATTATAATTAAGCCATATCGTTGTGAGTAGTTTAAGTCATAACTCTGTTTATATAGATAAAGCGCCACGTCCTAAAGGAACTGTTAATATTCCCGAAGGTGAATAATATTGTCAGAGATTATATAATACTGTCAGTCGAATAATACATTAGGCTTACATAGCAACAAAATTAAACCGTCGAACCCAATCTCCCGGGAATCTCCAGCGGGTGAATGGTCGCGCACGGATTGGTTTCGACTAGTGTAGTGAATCAAATACTTGTCATAGACTAAAAACCGATTTAATATCTAGAAGACATCTTAATTTGGTGGGTTAAACTGCCAAAGGTCTGAAAGCGCGAACATTAAAGGATATAGCTTCTTTGTTGCAGTAAGCAATAAAGTTGAAAGTACCGGTCAACCGGTAAACCTGAACCGGTACATTCTGTAGGTGAGTAGGCCTAGCTGTCCTAACCGGTGCTTCCGTATAAGTACACTAGTATTATTCGATTTGATTGTTGTATACCGGTAGGCTGTTTAGGGGATTAGGGATTGATCACCCCTTATACCTTTATATGGTTTACTTATCTCTGTCAAGTTTTATTTATTTGTAGGCCAGTATTGAACAGAAGGCGTGTAAACCTGATCAGATTGTACAGACAATTTGTAGGCTGAGCTGTTGTCTGATTGCTGTTAAGTCTGAACGGATTACAGTGTGTGTAGAGCACTTGTCCGATTAAGTACGATTAGGCAGTAGGGGCAGCGAACGCTGTAAGGTAATCCCCCAACTAAAGAATAAGTCGCACTACTGGGTTAGAGCGCATACTCCCTAATCATTTCGGAGTCTGCATGTCCTGTGGTTTATTTAGGCTTAAGAGTGGTCTGCCATCGTTTAGTCTGTACTTTGTTTGTGTAAGTCTGTACGGGTAGCGTATAATTTTATTAGATAATTTGTAGGCTGGATAGTTGTCTGGCTGTTATTAGGTCTGAACGGATTGCCGCGTGTGTAGATCATCTGTCCGATTAAGTACGATTAGGCAGTAGGGGCAGCGAACGCTGTAAGGTAATCCCCCAACTAAAGAATAAGTCGCACTACTGGGTTAGAGCGCATACTCCCTAATCATTTCGGAGTCTGCATATACCGTAGTTTGTTTAGGCTTGATAGTAGTCTGTCAGTGTTCGGTCTGTATTTTGTTTGAGTAGTTTGTACGCGTAGCGTAATATTTATTATTCGGAGTTTATGCGATTATCCGCAACATTCATTCCCCAAGTTTGTTCCTACAGTAATTGTGTTTGTTATACATACCGTTATAGTTAAATTAACCTCGGTACTACACGGGCTGCTTGGCGTAGGTAAAGACTGGTGATTTTGTGCATCGGTCACTCCAGCAGATGCCGTGGTTCTTTTAGCTGTTCAAGTATATTTAATTACTGATTATCTGTTGTACAAGTACTTGTACCTAATTTAGGGTTTAGTGTACAGTGCTTTCCGAAGTAATTATTGTAGACATTATATCTGTGTTGTAAAGTGGTTGATAGGCACATTCGATTAGCTCTATTAACTTCTAGGTAGGAACACTCCGTGATACATAACGTAGAACCTATAGCGATACGGCTATAGGTCGTCAGGCGGTGGTATTTTCCTATCTAGACAACACAGTGTATTTACTACTACTTATTATTTCAAATACCGTAGTACCCTGTCCGTTGTAATAACCGGTTTTCTAACCCTTTGTTAGGCTGGTTTGTAGACTTCTTGTAAAATTACCCTAAAATTTCGTATTTTGTGTTTTTGTAAATTTTTGTGTTTATTTAGAGATTGTAATCTCAACCCGAATTGTACGTAATCTGTAGTATTAAGTAACTTAGGTAAATTAGAATTATTTGTTTTAGTGTCCTATACGTAACACTTCACTGAAAGCGCACCGCTTTGTGTAGTGATTACTCCCCAGAAATAATAACATTATTTCAAACATTGACAAAACCCATTAAAACGGGTATATATATATTATAAATCAAATCTAACGATTTATAAATAGTAGGCCTATCATATAACAATTAGGTCTCCATATCAGTTGGATTACTGCTTAAATAACGGTAATAAAGTAAGTAAAGTAACAAAGTAACCCTAAAGTAACAGAAATTCAATTATTTGAAATAATTGATATACCGGTATTTACGATAGGCCTATTATCTTTATTTCTATAAATCTAGGCTGAAATTATACCGGTACTTGTAATTAATTCTATTTCAGAATTATATATTCTACAAACGGTAAGCTGTATACCGGTATTCCGATAGGCCTATTATATATTTATATATATTTGTGCTAAAATTATACCGGTATTCTGTGATAAACCTAGTCTGTAATAATACTTATATAGTTATATATACTATAAGTATACCGGTATTCTAATATATTATATATATATCACGCTACACTGAGTAGCAGTACCGGTAATTAATTACTATACTAGCAGTTAATACTGAGTTACTAGACTTACTCAGACTGTAATACAGCAGTAGACATTCAACGGTATATATAGTCATGTCTGATACGAAGCAGAACCTGTCAGACAGTATATTAGACGTAACTATCTGCGACTCAGATAGAGACGTACAACAGTCTGGTCGCAAATCCAGTTCACCTCCCACTGTGAGGAAGGTCATCCCTCCAGTAGTAATAACAGAACCTAGGCTGGTCCAACATCGTAGGTCTATCATAGGCACTCGAGCTCAGGTCAAGCGGGACCAAAGGGCAGCGGAACAGCAACAACCCGCTAGTCAAGAATTTATTCCTCAGCGGCCCAGCAGCTCCAGTAGTGAGGATACTGTAGAGCTGACACCCGAGCGCGGAGCAGAGATGACGGATGCGGTTTATACGGATCCCCTTCTCATCCTTCCTGCAGCCGTGCTCGCTGGGTTATTGATCGCGGTGGAAGAACATCAGATCGATTGGGCGAGAAGTCAACGGTCAACTAGAGATAGCTACGCGGGATACACGAGTGAAGAACTGAAGTCTATTGTCGAGTCGCAATGGAACTTCCCCGGACCCGGACTCCCGTTTGATTTATCAGAAGCTGCCTGGGAAGACATACACCGGATGGGAGTAGCCAAGGAAACCATCGATCCAGCTGTGTGGAAGAGGTCCGCAGCCGGATACGCACAGGGATTCTTCAGCTCTATGGAGCGAATAGAAAAGCAACTTTTTCAACAACCTCAAGGACCTCAAGAGCAGGGATCGCTGCTTTATCAAGTAAGAGAAAGAGTTCTGCGGATTAGGCTAATCTTATCCGCCTTTGAGGAGGCTTCTAAAAGAAAACAAGACACGTCGTTGCAAGTTGCCGTAAAGACTTGGTTTCAACGGGTGAGTCGCCAGGTTCAAGGAGCAGCTCAGTGGAAAGCTCAGTTGGAGGAGCGCTCAACCCATGGAGAATCGACGGATGCTATTTTTTCCCAAGTGGAGAGTGAAGCGACGGCAGAGAAACCGCATAAGAAGGATGCCATTGATATCTATCTGTCAGACTATCAGCGTTTTGTGGGAGATGAAGAGTTGAGGAGAAGGCTAGAGGGACTTAGCCCTAATAGCGAAGGAGCCAAACTTGTGTTAGATGCGATAGATGTGGATAGGTTAGCGGCGAACCAAGCTAAATTTGATGAACAACTCCGCATCGCTAGAGAACAAGAAGAACAAGTAAA